>CM071951.1:8940401-8952901 GCA_036784905.1 Acrossocheilus fasciatus | reverse complement strand
ACATGGTTAACAGCAACCGTTCGCGTGTCTGCACTTAATGCGCATCTTGTATATGAAAAGCATTTTAGGGGGCCCTTGGCTTTTGGGGGCCCAAGGCAGTGGGGGCCCTACCTTTGCCTAATGGGTAAGTCCACCCCTGGTTTAGCATGTCTACACCTGGTCTCTGCATTGTGCTGTTCACATGTTTCAAAAGACAGTAGTGACGAATAATTTATCTTGTTATACTTATACTTATACTGTTATACTTGAACAGACAGATGAAGACTAGCTCAACTGTGCAAAAACAAAACATCTGCAGTTTGAGTATAGGTGTGTGTGTGTGTGTGTGTGTGTGTGTAAACACCTTATTGTTGGCAGTGGTGTTTGAAATTACATGTACTTAAACTATGATAAATTTCTATATTTAGAGATTATTACTTAATTAATCCTTTTTTTTAGTTAATAGTTGGAAGGGCATATTGAGCCAAAAGTGCATTGTCAAACATAGGTTTTTAGTTTATGCAAGTAAAAGCTATAAATTACCTTATGATTTACTATGAAAAACAGCCAAAGGACATTCTCAGAAATCCCTGCATAACACATCCCATATATACAATGCATTTGTTCTCATTTTTGTTTTCGGTACTGTACAAAGGGTATTTCATATTCTGTTATTTACTTTGTTTACTGCATTATTTTAGTGTCATGTGAGTTCCCTTGATGGTATTTTGTGTGTATGGCCCTGTTCACTGTTTACTGTGTATAGCTAGCTACTGTATATTATTATTTGGCCTTGTTTTATGGATGCAGACAACTTACAATATTCCCTGATTTATATTGTTGTTTTCTTTTATGCAACCTGTATTATCTCTGTGGTTATCAGTACATTTTAAAGTAGAAAGTTGATTTTGTTAGTTCAAGTAGATTTGTGTATTAACATTATATCACAAAATTAAGTATATGCTGTAAAATAAGGTGTTAAATACAGAGGCATCAATATGCCATGAAACATTGACATTGTATCTTTTTATATGAAATTATTATTTATTTATTTTTTACTGTAATTATATTTTTATAGTGTAGCTTCTAGTCTGATTGCATCAGCTTAGTTTGTGCTCTACGAGTCCCATGACCACAGCCAAGCTGAACGTTCAATACAGTCATCAGTCATCCCCACCGAGAGTCTGGTCGGGCCGAACAGACCTGTGGAGATCTGTTTGTGAGATGGTGCCAGGATGGCCAGATGCTGCCAGGATCTTTAGCATGGCCAGAGAGCACCGGTTGGCCAGAGGTGTTCACATCGTGTTTTACGCCTCTACTCAGGCTAACACAAACCACTGCAGGCAGCCAGTGTGTTCCTGTCATTAGAGGGTCGGATGACACGGCCATGTGCTTCCTGTCAGGAGGAACTTTTCAGAACAGGGAAGCAGATGTGAGTGAGAGAGAGCCACACACTTCCAATCTGCTTCCACATTATCACACACGTGGGAAGTGGCAACGGCCGTATGGCAAATGGATTCCATTGAAATTGTTGTAAATGTGTTTCTGATTAAAAACCAAATGTGTTTATGTTACTATTCTAACTTGGAAACCTTTTACCAGGACATTTATTGTACTACTTTTGAGATAAGTTACAGTTGTTCTTAATAGTTTTTCCACTAATAAACCTTTATCTGAAGTTAGTGAAGGGTTTGAGATTAAACAAACAAACTGACGGATTACCTAAACTAGTGAGAGTTTAGGTGAAAAGTGTTTTAAGAGAGTTTATTTTCAAACAGGAAATTGACACAGATTCCATTTATATACACTACCGTTCAAAAGCTAGCAGGAGTTTTTAATCTTTTTAAAATTAATTTATTAATTTTATTAATTAAAAATTATTTTTATTAATAAATTATGCAATTTATCATATAAATGCAGCTTTTAACTCTATTCATAATCATGATGTATCATGGTTCATCAAAATGTATCACTTTTTCCACAGAAATGTTAAGCAGCATAACTATATTCAACATTGATAATAAAAAATAAATTTTCTGAAGGAAATTTCAGATTTTTGAAGGATCATGTGACACTGAAGACTGGAGTAATGATGCTGAAAATTCAGCTTTTCCATCACAGGAATAAATTGCACTTGAAAATAAATTTAAATTGAAAATATTTTACTATTTTAGTATTGTGTTTTTACTGTATTTTTGATCAAATAAATGCAGCCTTGGTGAGCATAAGAGACTCCTATTAAAAACATAACAAAATTGTAGCCTTTTTGTCACTTTTTATTGATAGGAATATAGAAAAAGCACAGGAAATGATGTGTAGAAGAAAAGGGAAAGAATCAGTAAAAGAGTGTGACTCACATAGATCTCAGATAGTATTGCAAGTTTAAAACCCCATGAGCGAGGCACTAAAACTCTGTTCAGTCAGCGACTATATCGCTGCAATTAAAGTTAAGTCATTTCCAATGAAGTCATATGCCAAACGATATCAAATAAAGTTAATGAATATGTTCTGCTGATGCCTGTTGCCAGGAACCCAGTTCAACAATATGTTGTAGATGAATGAGTGCAGGTTATTAACAATGTATGAATTGACAAAAAAACGAAAGTATGTGAAACCATTCAAGACAAGCACATATGGTATGGTGAGGATCTCGATTCAATGTGCCATATGTCTTCGGTAATAGCTAACACAGAGGGATGCAGTCCCCCACCTTCCTTTCCCTTTTCTCTCTCTCTCTGTCTCTCCGGGTCCACAAAGCTCAGCCCAGACAGAATTAATGTGCAAGTCATCAGTCACAGAGGAAGCAGAGCCGTGTGATAAGAACACCCCCAATATTACCTCAGAGCTCAAGGCAGCGTCTGTTATAGACATGTCACACTCATTATTGCTTAGCACCAAGCATGTGACTTTTATATACAGTGCAGAGAGAACAGTTTAAATTAGTGTGCCTGTGTTGAATATCACCTTCTCTTTATAAGATTTAATTTTCTTGTTTATTTCATGGTGTGTGACTTCAGATTGAGACGGTATCTATGTATCTGACAGATGAAGTTTTTATGTTTCAGCCGGATGTTGAAATGAGTCATAGTGCATGTGATGAAGGCCAGTGGTCACAGATACACACACACACACACACACACACACAAAAACACACATGCTGGAGGAGCTGGCACCCTGCACTGCTTATGGGCTGTTGCATTGTGGGGCAGGCAGTTTGGGTGATGGCCATGCCTATCGCTCCTGCTCCCCCTGTGCCCCTCAGGCGGCCCCTGCTGGGATTTGGGCCTTGGGCAGCGAACAGACTGCAACTTCAATCTGTTTAGTTGCGGGACTGAAACGTGAGGCCCAGAGCCGCAGTGAAAAATAACCTCGGCCAGGGCAAAGATAGCAACAGCAGAGTATGATACAGCATTAAAATACACAGGGAAACCTGGTTCAAAACAGATTGAGGCCATTTTGCCACCAACAGGGAGAGGAAAAGATATTCAACGTTCAAGGCAGCAGAGATAGAAAAGCGCCCTGCTGTTTGGTAAATGTCAGCGAGACCCTTTGTGCGCATTGATTATCTGGCCCTTCAGAAACTTCATCCGCACCATTTCCAGTCCAGTGATGTGTAAAGAAACGTTTACTAATTGCTTCTTGGAAGTGAATAATAAAACCAGCGCGATGCTAACAATGCGACGTGAGTGATGTCTGTGTTGTAAATCGTGTTCTTTTGTCGTCTCCAGTCTGTTCACAGTTCTCCAAAGGAGTGTACGCCATCATCGGCGTGTACGACAGGAAGACTGTCAACATGTTGATGTCGTTCTGCGGTGCGCTACACGTCTGCTTCGTGACGCCCAGCTTCCCCATGGAAAACTCCAACCAGTTTGTCATCCAGCTGAGACCCGAACTGCAGGACGCCCTGGTGGGCGTAATCGAGCACTACAAGTGGTCCAAGTTCGTCTACATGTACAGCTCGGACTCTGGTGAGACCCGCTTTTTAAGATCTAAATATTTGGATTTTGGGGGGAATTTAAGAATGTTTATGTTAAGAATTTAATGCATGTTTTTATTTGATTATTATTTGATGTATAATGTATATGTTGATGTTTTTTTATTTAAAGGTAAATATCCATTATTAAAATGCAATTATTATTTTTTTAAACTCAATAATATTAATAAACGAGTAATAATTATAATAATAATAATAAATAATGTTATAATAAATATTGAATTCGACCTTTTTTCACACAGTGTAAGGTGATTGGTAGTCATCATATTTTGGGGTTCTTGGCATCAAAACGTTTGAAAACCCTTGACATGAATAGAAAGTCTCTCTAAAACTCTCTCTAAAAGGGGTATTGTATATTAAGCTTAATTTGCATAGAACTGAGGTGTCTTTGAAGTGCATGAGAATTTAAATACTCATAGTGTAGTGCTATAGCGACGCATTTAGCGCTTGTTTAAAATGGTTTGTGGGTGCTTAGTGAATAAGATAAAGGTTTTTTTGCTGAAAAACCATGCACTAAATTCACCAATTAGAATTCTCTTTTGAATGTGGCTGGTTGGTTTTCTGAGAGCCAGTATTTACCTCCACATTGTTGGTGTGCACATTGAGTCAGCTTTTGCTCCTGGTTTGTTTGTGAACATGTTGGTGTGTAATGACAGATATAGATATGACTCATGAGAGAGCAGCCTGCTTTGGTGTTGCTGGGATGAACAATAGTGTTCTGATCTGAGTGGATGCATCTCTCCCTGCACTTGGAGCTCATTTGTGCATCTTTCTCCATGGAGATCTGCCAGAATGAAACCGTTGTGCCAGAGTAAAATGTATCCAGTTGAAGGCCAGGGAAAGAAAATCCTAATTCTAAAGCACCCCCACACATGGTTTCATTGTTATTCTAAGAAGGGTCCAAAATTTACTTGTCTGCCACACAGGCCAGGGCCGATGAATTGAGAGCATTTACCAACCAATAAATATTTTGTACAAGCCATGAAACTAGGTTTTGTTTTATTATTATTAAAAAAATGTCAGTTTGGAAATGATTTAGCTATTTGTCCTAAAAGGGATAGTTTGCCCAAAAATGCAAAAAAAAAAAAAAAAAAAAAAAATGAATTATTTAAATAAATTAATTAATTAAAATAAATAAATAAATAAATCATTTCATTTACTTACCTTCTTGTCATTCCAAACCTGCATTTCTTCATTCTTTAGAACACAAAAATATTTTGAAAAAAGAAAAAAATGGCTCTGATGTTGTCTGACCCCCAGCATTCTTCAAAATAATTTATTTTGTGCTCAGTAGAAAAAAAGAAAGTCATACAGGTTTGGAGGGGCATGAAAGTGAATAAATAGTGACAGAATTCTTAAGTAATGAACATTGATGAGCCAACCACAATAGTTTTGTTCATATTTTTGTTTTGGTGGCCTAATGTTTTATGAATTATATTCCACATATGTTTTGCCACACGTTTATGGAAAAACAGTGAAACATTTGGCATGCTGAATAAATCCTGATGGCAAATTTTCCACTTTGGTAAAAGTTAAGATGACACACGAGTCACGACAGATGATTTCTTTGGTAGACAGTTGTCAGTTATTTAAAACACACACATCAGGTCGAGTCAGACTATTGTTCTAATTTGATTTAAATTAGACTGTCTAACTAATTTGATTTAAAAGATGTTGCAGTTCCTAAGATAGTTACCAGCCAAGTGGTGACTAACCCAATTGTTACTTGCATTTGGCCCTCGGCGAGTGTTAATTTTGAACCCTGTTGCCATGTACCATCTCACAGCACAGCGATACAAGAATTTTGAATGCCTGTCTCTTCTCACCTCGAAATAAATACCTGAAATTCACAAATCTGCTCTAGAAAAGTCACGGGCATCCGGCGCTGCTCCCCGAGCAGGTAGAATCTGACACACCTGTCAGCACCAGGTGTGCTTTTCCCCCGTAGCCAATCGGCTGCAGTGTCCCTATAACGTGTCACCATCTGTCACAGACGTTCAGCTCAGCCGACCATGATGGGAGCATGACGCAATCTGCATATTACAGGTCTTTTTTAAGAAATGTAGTTCCCTTCAATGCTCTCACCGCCAGCTCCCTTCTCTTTTTGCCTTGTCGCTGTCAGTTCTGTCATTGCTCTACGCACACAATAGGTTTGATGCCTGCCTATATGCACGCCACGGGTGTCTCGGTGATGGTTTTATCTTGTGGAAGTGCTGAGGGCTCTGGGTTAAGATTGTAGGATCATTAACTCTGTGACTGAGAGGAACCAAACCACAGGAATCCATATCACCAGCCTCTTGTTGCCTAGATACAGCGCTGCACTGTCTACGGGGTTATTTTAAGCCTTTTAAGAACATACGTGTGAGAGTGTATGTAGCCCGTATGTGAACCCAGCCACAGCGTCAGCGTCAGCTTCCTATGCATATAAAATCAGTTCCATGTTGGCGTAGTATTCCACCGGTGTCACACCACCCCAGATGAGTGAGAATGAGGCTAAGGAGAGACGTCTTCCCCTGCTGGCCCTGTTCTCTGTGTGCATCGTGAGCCATTTGTTCAGCCTGCTGGGAGTGTGAGCTCCTTAATGTCAAATCACCCTGCAGTCTTAAAGTGGTCCAGCTGTACTCACACTGAGTCAAGCAGGAAGCAACACTGGCTCAGATGCAGAGGGGTCAAAGGGCAAGTGCTCAAAACAGAGGCGGACAGAAGCAGAGGAGGGAATCAATATTCCTTGCTTCTGCTGTCAATATGTGCTTTTTTTCTTTTGTAATCTAACTATTTTTGACTTGTTTTTCAAACTACACTGTAAAAATGAATTGATGTCTAGTTGGCCAACTTTCTGTGACTGTTTACTTAACGTCACGTTTGTGCGTGTCCCTTAAATGTCCTCTTTACAGCTCCAAAAAGGTAACAAATGCACCATTTAAAGGGATGGTTCACCCAAAAATGAAAATTAACCCATGATTTATTCACTCTACAGCCATCCTATATGACTTTCTTCTTTTAGACGAATACAATCGGAGTTATATATAAAAATGCCCTGGCTCTTTGAAGCATTATAATGGCAGTGAATGGTGGTCAAGCTGGGTCAGGGACAAACTGTTCTGTTTTTGTTTGCCACAACAACTGCAATAAACGGAAAGAAGCGCCAGCAAACCTGAAAAGAATGTGTGTGTCTGGCACTGTATGCATTGCATTCTACAAAAAAGCCCTCTGAAACTTGCCACGATCCAAAGCTCTGTGACCTGTTGTCAGTGTAGTTAACCTTAGGGTCACTTCATGTCATCTACACACTCATTAAATCGACAGGTGAGGCACCGCAAAAAGACGGTCATTGTAACACTGCACACTATGGGTGACACTATGGAGCCATATGTTCTTTTTTTAAGCCATTTTCATAGGTTTGTTGTTACATTACCAGCTAGGAAAATACACAAATTTGACTAGGAAATGTAAAACAGTTCTGAGTGAGTGAGAGACTGAAATTTAAATAATTATTCACTGATAATCTTCCCCTCTGGTGGTTGTTATTTGCTGCTACCGAATCACTGAGACCATGAACTCAAGACCTGAAACAGTTAGATTTGTGAATGAATCTTTTGAACCAGTTTTGTGAATTGGATCAATTGATTCATTGAAAAGATCTGACTCAAAATAGCAATTCATTCACAAACTGGATGACACTATCTCTTTTATGAACACGCCAAAAAAAATGCTAAGACAGATTTCAAGACTTTTAGCAAAAAGAAGTCATATATACTTTTATGATATTTTTATGGTCTTTTTTTTCTGACATAAAGGTTCAAGATAACTTCTTTTTTTTTTCGTATTACATTTGACACATTTAAACTATGTTCAATTCTCTAAAATGTATCTTTGTTTTAGTATACAGTGGTTAAAATAAAGTCATGTAGATTTGGAATGATGTGAAGGTGAATAAGAAATTTGTGAATTTTAATTTTTGAGTGAACTAATGTTTTAAGTAAGTGTGTAGTCCCTGTAGTGCACAGAAACAGACAATTCTGGCACAGTTGCCGCTTTCTGTTATTTATTTTGTGGTCCATCCCACCCCATAAATGAAAAATTTATTCCTGTTATCTCTGCTGTGGGATCCATTGGTTCCATAAATTATAAAGTGTGCATCCTTGTTGTTGCTCTCCTTTTAATTACAGCTCATGCAACAGCTGCGTGGTGTTGCATTAAATAAAGACTGTAAAATTCGAGTGCACGCTTTTTTACTTTGGGTGCTGTTCAAAACATAAAACAAACCTGAGTAAGTCCATTAAACATTTCATAACAATTTCCCATATAAATGCTCACAGGGGAGTTACTGTATTTATGTCTCTTTGTAGAGCCTGGCAGAATTTACAGGAGGCTATAGACTTTCATAGGCAGTTTTGGAGCAGGATTTTATTTTTTTTTTAATTACTGGATAAACTTGGGCTTGTTCCGTGAAGTACTCAAACAGCAAAAAGCATAGATGGCTATGAAAGCGTGATGTTGAGTGTTTGGAGAGGTTTTGATGAGTTTGGAGGAGCTGGCCATGGTGCTGAAGTACTGAGAACACAAGAAGCAAACTGCTCTCAGCAGCAGCATAATAAGAGCAATCATGTACGCTTGTACTTTCAAATGTCATCGCGTCATGGGATCATATGATCCTTGAAAACTAATCGGTTCTTATGTGAAAGATGAAGCTGGTGTTACGTCTGCTCCAAAAAGTTGGTAGTATTTTATTTTATTTTGTGTACATGAAAATATAGTTTATATTTTAGGAAGGGGAGGGGGGGCTCTCCAGACGAGCATAGTATTTAGGGGTCCTTGGAATTAAAAAGTTTGAAAACCGCTGTATCAGAGTGTTGTGCCATTAGCTTAGCAACAGTAGGGACACTTTTGAGGGTGCTGGATGTTGCAGACAGTGGGGCAGCACTTTAGATTTTGAAATATTGTTTGCTTTAATGGCTATTATAATAGCACATTATTATTGAATCAGAGGGATTTTTGTTGGTGTCTAGGGAGAAGCTGATTGGTCCCTCGGTGTTGCACACATGCATCCACCATATTTGAATCCAATGCCAAGATCAATGTCTTCACTGATCGAACCCCATTTCCTGTCTGTGAGCAGTGTGGCTCTCACTCTCCACTGTCTGTATCGTCCTGGCAGGTTTTACTGAATTCACAGCCAATAAAGTGGCATTCAGATCAGGTCAGAGGTGCCTGGAGATAACAGAGTGTCGATACTATAGTCCTCCAAGCTCCTGAGCTGTTTCAGAATGGCTAGCTAATGAATTAACTTACCAGAATGTCATTATTTACACATTGAATTTCACACAAAGTGTCACATTAAGCAGTCCTTCTTCCAAATACATATGTTAACTTACTCAATCTTTCAAATTGAATGCAGTTAACTTGTTTGTCTAGTAATAAATGAAAATCTTAAGTTCTCCTAATTCTCAAAAATGTATAATTTTGATGCAACTGATTACCTCAGCTTTTTGGAATTCTTCTAACCTAATTTTGGTCATTTGTATTCTAGGACTGTCAGTTCTGCAGAAGGTTCTGGACACAGCAGCGGAGCATAACTGGCTGGTGACCTCCGTGAATGTGGAGACAATGACAGAAGCGTCCTTCCTCAAAGTGTTCCAGGACCTGGACAAAAAGAAGGAGGGCCAGATCATCATCGACTGTGAGCTGGAGAGACTCACCTCAATCCTGAAGAAGGTAATTGGCTCTCACCAGTCTTATTATAGTCATACATGCTGTCAGGTGCTCCAAATTAATGAGGAATCAATTTTTGTATCCAAACTGAGAATGTTCTTTGCTCTAAATGTACTAAGACCACTTAAATACGTCTTTCAATCAAGACAAACAGCTAGTCATAGCTACACAAACAGTCATCTTTAATGCTGCTAATAACCATGCCATTATGAATATATATATATATATATATATATATATATATATATATATATATATATATATATATATATATATATATATATATATTCAGTAATCATCTAAAGGCTCAGGTGACTCAACTTAAAATGTAATTCCGAGCTGGAATGCTTGGATGAAGCCTGTGGCCACTTGAATTAGATGGAGTGGCCTATGCAGCAGGCCCCAAGATGCTCTCTTTCTCTCTCTCAAAATGCGCCAAGGACGGAGCAGATAAATAACACTGGGCTGACATTTGGGGTTGGCAGCGGAGCCATAGTGACGCGTCACTTTCTCTGTTACCTCTCTCCACTGCCTGGAGGAGGAGGAAGCGTCCTGTTACTGTAATTAATGAAAGCCTGCCTTTTCTTCCATTTCTCTCCTTTTCTCTATTTCATGACTGAAACAGAAGACCCTCGACAGGCCGTGTTGTGTTATTGATAGCACCGTGCCCACAGTTAAGGCTGTTGCATCATTTGGTGGCAATTTGCACAGCACGCCTAGACAAATTTTTCCTCTCTGAAAGCAATCATCCATCACCATGCGTCCACCAATCATACCGTAAAACAACATTGGTGTAATTTTCCCCCACTTTGATTCACATTCTTTCACTAACACCAGGGGCCAGAGGGTTTAATTGAGGAAAAACTCTCTGTGCATGTTTTTCATCACTCTCTAAGCATGCAAGATGTTGTGTGGAATGTTTTAGGAGGTATATTTTAAAGACTCCGTAAAGTAGCTTGATAAAAGAGAAATGTACTTTTTTTTTTTTTTTTAATATTAAGTTACAGCATGACATCCCTAGTAAAAAAGTAATGGATTTAAAATACATTTATTTCATACTAAGTGTAGTTAAAATCTGTTAACAAATTTACTGACATATCGCTGGAGACATACTAATTTAAAAATGATAATTAAACTTTATTTGGAGTACTACCTAAAATCTATTTTAATGTCACTATTGATGGGGATTGTACGATTTTTGAATAATATTAGTCTTTAGATGCAGGATATTCAAAATGTACCTAAAGTAAACTTGCAATAGTTCCATTTTAACACAATCAAATATACTTAAGTATATCTTTAGTTGGACTTCAGCACTACGTCCACACAATTAAAGTGCATTAAGTTCAAAACTAGGTGCTCCCGTTTAACAGATTGTAAGTTCACCAGTTCAGTATACCAAAAGTACAAATGCAAAGCATTTTTATTAAGTACATGTATTTGTAGTATACTTACAGTAGCAATGTATTTCAAATACATTTAGTATATTTATACTTCACTAGGGATATCAAAGGGCTTGTCTTTTTTTTTTCTTCAGATAGCCAACATTGCTATTGATGACTAAAACTATTAACTGTTTTTTTTTTTCCCATAAATTGCATTAAAGCTAAAATAAAATTAAATATAAATATTAGATGAAAAACTTAAAATAACACCAGTAGCCATTAGTTTGTCACAACCCAGGAAGTCTATGATTTGCTTCTTGCTGCTTCTAATCGGTGGCATGTGGTATCACAAAGAGCGGATAGTTTCATTTCTAGAGTGCTTTTTATTGGAAAAATGTGTATATACACTTAGCAAGAGATGAAGTCATCATTATTTTTGGTCCTCTTTCCAGAATGTGCTTCTGCTACAAGTGTCAGCTTTTTGGAACACACTTTTATATAGATTGGCTCAAATGTTTTTATGGAAATGGACTAAAAGCCACAAAACAAATTTGATTTAATTCCTATGTTCTGCATTAAAGGAATAGCACCCAAAACTTCTGTCATCATTTACACACCCACATGCTGTTTATTTCTTCTGTGAAACATAAAAGAAAATATATTGAAAAGGGTTGGTAAGGTTGGTGTTTTCCATTGTAAATAAAAGATTTTTTTTTTAAAAAACCTATTCCTTTAATGTTGATCCAAGCATTGAAATGCACAAGAAGACCAGACAGGGTCCTTGTCAGTAGTGTTCCCTGCCCTGGGCTGTCCTGCCGGATGAAATCTTACCGGGGTCACCATTAATAACTAATGCTACTGTCTGTCATGGCCACAAGCTATCACTGTCAGCTTTCACAACTTCAGTTTACAGAGAAGTGTGTGAGAGAGCGAATAGCTACTTACATGCATACATTTTGGTCACAGAAGTATGCCTTCATGATCGCTAAGAACTCAGTTACTCCTGCACATCTCTAGCATGCAGAGGATTTTCTTTAATTGAAGCCATTGAACAGCATAACAGTTCGATGGTGTCAAAGTCTATGGGACCCACTGACACTGCACACTACACACTCGCATACATCCACACAGGTTCAAGCTGTGACCCTCGGTCAGTGTAGTGTACCAAACAGAACTGAGAGCGCTGCTAATGTGTTCCTCCCCCGTCAGCGTATGACTCATTGTTTTTCACCACTGTTGTACTCTCCATGCCTGCAGAAGCTTTGTTATCTCTATAGCCACACAAATGAAAATTCTGCATCATAAATCTTCATTCCTCTCCTCTTTGTAACATCTTCACTCTGAAACACCCTGAAACTCAATGTAAAGATAAAAGCCCAGGAATGTAGTCATTTTACAGCGACTGGTGGGTGTATAGAAAATGTGCCATT